>CM061280.1:34210029-34257529 GCA_030848825.1 Tadarida brasiliensis | reverse complement strand
TTTAAGGCAAACATAACTAGGTAAAGGTACACAGGATCTCTCTGTATCATTTCTTACAAACTGCATGTGAATCAATAATTATCTTAATCAAAGAGTTTAAGTTTTGAAAAGAAGGTAGACTACCTTTATATACAGAATTTAGTCTGGAGTTTCTAAGAGAAAGAGATCAGTGGATAATTAGGTCCCAAATGTTCCATTTCCCTCAAAGATCAAAGGACATCTAATTCTGAGTGCAGAAACCATGCCCTCATTAATATTCAATTGTTTTAAAGTAAAAGAAGAAAAACAAAAACAAAAAATACAGTGAGATGAGGTATTTCTCATTGTGCTGACAATTCTCTTTTTTGCCCTCAACGTGAAGTGCTCCCCTCAGTTGAGTCCACTGCAATAACTAATGCTTATTTTAACCCAGCCACATCATCTGATTAGAGTAGTCATGTCAACTATAAACAGAAGGGAGCTCCCCCAAATGGTGATATTACCAAAAAGGATTTATTGACCTTCTAGTGCCATTTACATCCTCTAGGGCTCTCCTAAACCTCTCTCTCTCTCTCTCTCTCTCTCTCTCTCTCTCTCTCTCTCTCTCTCTCTCTCATCACATCATCCAAAGATTAAATTTCATCCTGTTTTATATAGGAGACAGACCAGGCTTGCCTGAAAAAACATTCCGGGAGAGATTAGACTCTAATTCTCATTTCCAGTATCTAAAGGCAGAGGATTAGATTAAGAAAGAAATAACATAATACTGTGCTCCAACTGAACTACACGAGGTGTCTAATATATAGCATTTTTTAATGGATGCTGGCCAAGATAGTTCTTAGAAGCAGATGGTTAGTACTACATTGGTCAATGGCACTGCACACCTAGTAAGAGAACAAGAGGCATAAGCTAAGATTTAGAGCAGAAAAATGACTTCTGGTTTTTCTTCTTGCTCTGATATAAACATTCAAAGCATAATTTTCACATTGAAGTGTATGTTTGGGGAAGAGGGCACAAATGCCATTTTGCTATAGCCAGTAGCTATTGTTAAAGGGGCCAAATAAATAGCATTAAGCAGGACCTGCCTGGGTTTTCACTTCCTATTCCTTCTGATACCCCTCCAATGTCTTTCACTGCTTCTTCCTTCTGATTTTTGTCTTCTTTCTCTTCCTCACCTTGTCTCCTTCCATTTCTCCTTTTGCCCTGGCCCAGAAAATTATATTTACTCTCAAACATAGCCAAAAAATGTCCAAATAGTGCCACCTGACTGGGAAACTTTACAGGTATTTTTGTCAACCTCTCATCATTGGACCCTCCTGCTCTGGGTCAGGTCAGACCTCTGGGGTGAAACATCCCAGCCACCCCTAATGGCTCATAGAGTAGCACAACTGAATCTGGATGCCTTATAAATAGTGGAGGGAAGGTGAGGACAATGCTTGCCTCTGTTAAGGGGACTTCTTCGGCTACTCTTCAAGCCCTACAGAGAAGCACATTTGCAATAGGTTGGTTCTGACCTTTTCCTTCTTCCCACCCTCCTTCTCACTCTCATCTGCCAAGAGTCTTGTCTATTCCTCTAGGCAGGTGGAAAAAAACACCTGAAAAAATGACTATTGCTTCTTGGATTGCTATAATGACCAGTGAGAAAAAACATTAGATGTCTGTAGAGGTTGAGAGAGGGAAAAGGAGAGGGAGAGAAAAAGTATTCTCTGCACACTAGACTAGTATTACAAATAAGACCAAGCAGTCACCAGCCTCTTTTGTGGATTCCTTTTTCTCCCTGTAGTGACAAATCAAATCAGAAGGGGGGAGGAGAGGGCTTTAGGAATTCAGAACAGAAGCCGAAGTAATATTTCATAGACTTAACTTTTCCCCTAATTAAAGTTCCTGGTGATACCTAATGGGCATTGTCTGAGTAGCGCTGTAGCATGGATTGTAGCATGGTGGTTGAAAATAAGATACTTTGAAGTAAGAGAAATCTGGCTCAAATCCTGGCTCCTTCACTTACTAGCTCCGTTTGTGCCTTTATTCTCATCTCTCACCTGCTTAAGAACATTGCTCTCAAAATTCTCACTTCTCTATTGCATCAGTAATTTCTTCCTCTCTACATGCTGCAATGTCTACCAAAAAAATGCTGCATTCACCCTCACATCCCTCTCCAGCTTCTGTCCCATTTATCTTCTCCCTGTTACACCAAAATCCCTTGAAAGATCTGTCTATATTCACTGTTTCAATCTCCTCTCCACTTCCCCACTGAATCATCTCCAATCAGGGTTTTGTCTCTATCACCCCATAAAAATAGCTCCTCTCAAGGTCAAATGAACCTCCATTTTGTCAAATCAAATGTGGTCAATTCTGAGTTCTCATCTTGCTTGACATTGCAACAGTGTGACTCTAATCACACTGTTCTCCTACTATTCCTCAAACATGTCACACATGTTCCCACTTTGGGGACATTGCATTGGTTGTCTCTCTGCCTGGACAACTCTCTCCATGGATATCAATGTAGATTACCCCTTTGCTTCCCACAGGTCTCTGTTCAAATGCGGCCTCATCAGTAAGTCCTTACTCACTTTATTATTTCCTTTGACAAATATCTCCATCTGCTATATTATAATTTTATTTGATTAATGTCTGTCTCTTCCTAATGTAAACTTCTAGGGAGAAGAGAATTTGTTTTATTCACTGCTCTACCAACCAGCACTTAGAATAGTGCCTAGTGCATAATATTCAATTAATATTCACTAAATGAATGAGGAGTGAATGAATGAATGAATCTCTCTTAGAAGACTTCTACAAACAGTGTCATATAGAAAAAGCACTCTGTAATGCTTAGGCAAAGTATCTGAAAAGACTAGCTCACCCCAAAACAAAACATACATGTCTCAGTGAAGTGTAACCTTCATATCAGAAAAAATATTGACAACTCTGCATCTGCTTTTTATGCCTGATCCTCATAACTGGAAGTAGGAATAAGAATTTATTTTATAGGTGAAGAAAATGATGACGCTCAGAGAATTTAAGTAACATTTTTAAGGCCACATAGTTGGTAAAATTCATCATTTCATTTGTTCATTCTTTCAGCAAATATGTATTGCACTCTTACCATATGCCAAGCACAGCTCTAGACACTGGAAATATAGCAGTGAACAAGCCACATGAATTTCGTGCCCTTCGTGGAGTTTAAACTCCAGTGGAGAAAGTGAACCTGTGCGCAAAAGACACTTTAACACTATTTCGACTTCATTCATTGCTTGAGGATCAGCTGATACTACTAGAACAGATATTTTGTAAAGGCGCATTCTTTCTTTTAAATTTTTTATTAATTAATGTACTTTTGTTACAGATGTTACTCTTTTTCCTCCAAAGACACCCTCCTCCGATCCTGACCCTGCCTCCACAGCATTGTTGTCTATGTGCATTGATTATTCATATATGCATATAAGTTCATTGGTTTATCTCTTCCCTACCCGGCCCCCAACCTCTGAAGTTTGTCAGTCTGAACATACTTCTTTCTATGTCTCTGGGAATTTTTTGTTCATCAGCTTATTTTGTTCATTATACTCCACAAATAAGTGAGATCATGTGATATTTGTCTTTCTCTGATTGGCTTATTTGGCTTAGCATAATACTCTCCAGGTCCCTCCATGTAGTGTCAAAGGATAAGAGATCTTTCTTTCTTTCTTTTTTTTTTTTGTAGAAATACTTTTATTTATTTATTTTTATTTCATTCTATTTTATTTATTTATTTTTTTATTAATTTATTTTTGTTACACGTTTCTCCTTTTTTCCCCATTGACACCCTCCTCCCCATCCCCCCACCCTGTCCCCAGCTTTATTGTCCATGTCCATCACTTATGCATACATGCGCATAAGTTCTGTGGTTTATCTCTTCCCTCCCCCAACACCCCCTCTTCTGAGGGGTGTCAGTTTATACCCTACTTCCACATCTCTGGGTCTACCCTGTTCCTCAGACTATTATGTTCATTATATTCCACAAATAAGTGAGATCATGTGATATTTGTCTTTCTCTGCTTGGCTTGTTTCGCTTAGGATAATACTCTCGAGGTCCCTCCATGTCGTCTCAAAGGATAAGAGGTCTTTCTTTCTTAAAGCTGCATAGTACTCCATTGTGTATATGTACCACAGCTTTTTTATCCATTCATCCACTGATGGACACTTGGGCTGTTTCCAGATCTTAGCTATTGTAAATAGTGCTGCTATGAACATGGGGGTACATGTATTTTTTCTGATTGATGTTTCAGGCTTCTTAGTGTATATTTCTAGAAGTGGGATCACTGGGTCAAATGGCAATTCAATTTTTAATTTTTTGAGGTAACACCATAGTGTTTTCCACAGTGGCTGCACTAGTCTGCATACCCACCAGCAGTGTACTAGAGTCCCCTTTTCTCCACACCCTCGCCAACACTTGTTGTTTGATGATTTGTTGATGGCGGCCATTCTGACAGGTGTGAGGTGATACCTCATTGTTGTTTCAATTTGCATCTCTCTGATGATTAGTGATGTTGAGCATTTCTTCATATGTCTCTTAGCCATTTGTATGTCCTGTTTGGAGAGGTGTCTATTTAGTTCCTCTGCCCATTTTTTAATTGGGTTCTTTGTCTTCCTTTTGTTGAGTTGTATGAGCACTCTGTATATTTTGGAAATTAACCCCTTATCTGATGTATCATTGGCAATTATGCTCTCCCATAGAGTGGGTTCACTATCTGTTTTGATGGTTGTTTCTTTTGCTGTGCAGAAGCTTTTGAGTTTGATGTAGTCCCATGTGTTCATTTTTCCCTTTGTTTCTGTTGCCTTAGGTGATGTATCAGTGAAGATTCTACTGCGCATGTAGTAAATGTCCGAAATTTTGTTGCCTACATTTTCTTCTAGGATTTTTATGGAACCACGAGTCACATTTAAGTCTTTTATCCATTTTGAGTTTATTCTTGTGTATGGTGTAAGTTGATGGTCTAGTTTCATTTTTTTGCATGTAGCTGTCCAATTTTCCCAACACCATTTAAAAAGAGGCTGTCTTTACTCCATTGTATGCTCTTGCCAACTTTGTCAAATATTAATTGAGCATAATGCCTTGGGTCAATTTCCGGATTCTCTGTTCTGTTCCACTGGTCTATATGCCTGTTCTTGTGCCAGTACCAGGCTGTTTTGATTACAGTAGCTTTGTAGTATAAGCTGATATCCGGTATTGTGATCCCACCTACTTTGTCCTTCTTTTTCAAGATTGTTGTGGCTATTTGGGGTCTTTTTTGGTTCCATATGAACTTTTGAAATATTTGTTCTAGTTCTGTGAAATATGTCACTGGTATTTTGATGGAGATTGCATTGAATCTATAGATTGCTTTGGGTAATATGGACATTTCAATGATGTTAATTCTTCCAATCCATGAACAAGGTATGTGCTTCCACTTTTTTATATCTTCCTCTATTTCTTTTTTCAATGTCCTGTAGTTTTCTGCAAATAGGTCCTTTACTTCTTTGGTTAAGTTTATTCCTAGGTATCTTAATTTTTTTGCCATGATGGTAAATGGAATTGTTTTTTTAGTTTCTCTTTCTGTGAGTTCACCATTGGTGTATAAGAATGCCGTTGATTTCTTGACGTTAATTTTGTATCCTGCTACTTTGCCAAATTCATTTCTTTGTAGTGTCTTTTTCTGGTTTTGGAATTAGGATTATGCTGGCCTCATAAATCGAGTTTGGAAGTCTTCCTTCTTCTTGAATTTTTTCAAATAGTTTGAGGAGAATGGATGTTAGTTCTTCTTTGAATGTTCGGTAAAACTCCCCGTGAAGCCATCCGGGCCTGGGCTTTTGTTTGCTGGGAGAGTCTTGATTACATCTTCAATTTCCTTAGCTGTTATTGGTCTGTTCAAGTTTTCTATCTCTTCCTGGTCCAGTTTTGGGAGACTATGTGTTTCTAGAAATTTGTCCATTTCACTTAGATTGTCGAATTTGTTGCCATATAAATGTTCATAGTATTTGGTAACGATCCTTTGTATTTCTATTGTGTCAGTTGTTACTTCTCCTCTTTCATTTCTGATTTTGTGTATTTGGGTTCTCTCTCTTTGTTTCTTGGTGAGTCTAGCTAAGGGTCCATCAATCTTGTTTATCTTTTCAAAAAAACCTGCTCTTTGTTTCATTGATTCTTTGAATTGTTTCTCTGGTCTCTATGTCATTTATTTCTGCTCTGATCTTTACTATTTCCTTCCTTCTACTTGCTCTGGGTTTTTCTTTTTGTTTTCTTTCTAGTTCTTTAAGTTGTGAGGTTAGATAGTCTATTAGAAATTTTTGTTGTTTCTTGAGGTAGGCCTGTAGTGCTATGAACTTCCCTCTCAGAACAGCTTTCCCTGCATCCCATAGATTTTGTGTTGTTGTGTGTTCATTTTCAATGGTTTCCAGGAAGTTTTTAATTTCTTCCTTGATCTCCTCGGTAACCCATTCATTGTTTAATAACATGCTATTTAGCCTCCATGTATTCAAATGTCTTTGCATGTTCTTGTTGCAATTGATTTCTAGTTTCATGCCATTGTGATCTGAGAAGATGCTTGATATGATTTCAATCTTCTTGAACTTGTAGAGATTTCGTTTGTGTCCTAACATGTGGTCTATCTTTGAGAATGTCCCATGTGCACTTGAGAAGAATGTGAATTCTATAGTTTGGGGTGTAATTCTCTGTAAATATCTATTAAATCCATTTGGTCTAGTGCTTCGTTTAGAGTCTCTGTTTCCTTGTTAATTTTTTGTCTAGAGGATCTATCCAGTGATGTCAGCGGGGTGTTGAAGTCCCCTGCAATTGATTGTATTGCTGTCAATTTCTCCTTTGAAGTCCTCCAGAAGATTTTTAATATATTTTGGTGCTCCTATATTGGGTGCATATATGTTTACCAAGGTTATATCTTCCTGTTGGATAGATCCTTTCAATATTATGTAGTGACCTTCTTTGTCTCTAGTTATGGCTTTCGTTTTGAAATCTATTTTATCAGATATGAGTATTGCTACCCCAGCTTTTTTTTCCTTTCCATTTGCTTGGAAGATTTTTTTCCATCCCTTCACTTTCAGCCTATGTGAGTCTTTTGTTGTGAGGTAGGTCTCTTGTAAACAACATATATATGGGTTATGCTTTCTTATCCAGTCTGCTACTCTGTGTCTTTTTATAGGAGCATTCAATCCATTTACATTTAAGGTGATTATTGATATGTACTTATTTATTGCCATTTTTGTGCAGTGTGGTTCTACTTTCCTTCCTATTTCTTCTACTAATTACAGCAGCCCTTTTAACATTTCTTGCAGTGCTGGTTTGGTGCTAATGTATTCCCTTAGCCTTTTTTTGTCTGAGAAGCTCTTTATTTGACCTTCTATTTTGAATGACAGCCTTGCTGGGTAGAGTAGTCTTGGATTCAGATCCTTGTTTTTCATGACCTTGATTACTTCATGCCATTCCTTTCTGGCCTGTAGTGTTTCTGTTGAGAAGTCAGATGATAGCCTGATGGGGGTTCCTTTGTAGGTAACCTGTTGCTTTTCTCTTGCTGCCTTGAGGATTCTCTCTTTGTCTTTAATTTTTGGCATTTTAATTACTATGTGTCTTGGTGTGGGCCTGTTGGGGTTCTTCTTACTTGGGACTCTCTGTGCTTCTTGAACTTGAATACCTTCTTTCTTCACCAAATTAGGGAAGTTTTCTGTCATTATTTCTTCAAATATATTCTCTAACCCTTGCTCATTTTCTTCTTCTTCAGGGACTCCAATGATGCGAATATTATTACGTTTCCAGTTGTCCCACAGTTCTCTTAAGCTGTCTTCCTGTTTTTTCATTGTTTTTTCCTTTTGGTTTTCTGATTGGTTGATTTTTTTCTACCCTGTCTTCTAATTCACTGATCCGGTCCTCAGCTTCCTCTACTCTGCTGTTTAGTCCTTCCAATGTGTTCTTCATTTCTGCTATGTCATTCTTCATTTCTTCTTGCTGCTTCTTCATTTCTTCTTGCTGCTTCTTCATTTCCACTTGGTTGGTTTTCAGTGTTTCTATGTCTTTGCTCATGGTGTGGATGTCTTTACTCAAGGTGTTGATGTCCTTACTCATGCTGTTGAGCTTCCTCAAGGAGATCTTTCTTTCTTACAGCTGCATAGTATCCCATTGTGTATATGTACTACAGCTTTTTTATCAACTCATCTATTGATGGACACTTGGGCTGTTTCCATGTGTTAGCAATTGTAAATAGTGCTGCTATGAACATAGGGGTACATGTATTCTTTCTTTTTTTTTATTATTAATGTATTTTTCTTACAGATGTTTCTCCTATTTCCCCACATTGACACCCTCCTCCCCATCTCCCCCACCCTGTCCCCAGCTTGGTTGTCTATGTCCATCGGTTATGCATAGACATGCATATAAGTCCTGTGGTTTATTCCTTCCCTCCTCCCCACCCCCACTTCTGAGGATTGTCAGTCTGTACCCTACTTCTATGACTCTGGGTCTATTTTGTTCATCAGTTTGGTTAGTTCATTATATTCCACAACTAAGTGAGATCATGTGATATTTGTCTTTCTCTGCTTGGCTTGTTTCGCTTAGGATAATACTTTCCGGGTCCCTCCAGGTTGTCTCAAAGGATAAGAGATCTTTCTTTCTTACAGCTGCATAGTACTCCATTGTGTATATGTACAACAGTGATTTTATCCACTCGTCTACTGATGGACACTTGGGCTGTTTCCAGATCTTAGCTATTGTAAATAGTGCTGCTATGAATATAGGGGTACATATATTCTTTCTGATTGGTGTTTCAGGCTTCTTAGTATATATTCCTAGAAGTGGGATCACTGGGTCAAATGGCAGTTCAATTTTTAATTTTTTGAGGTAACACCATAGTATTTTCCATAGTGGTTGGACTAGTCTGCATTCCCACCAGCAGTGTACTACTAGAGTCCCCTTTTCTCCACACACTCACCAGCACTTGTTGTTTGATGATTTGTTGATGGCGGCCATTCTGGGAGGTGTGAGGAGATACCTCATAGTCGTTTTAATTTGCATCTCTCTCATGATTAGTGACTTTGAACTTTTTTTCATATGTCTCTTGGCCACTTGTATGTCCTGTTTGGAGAGGTGTCTATTTAGGTCCTCTGCCCATTTCTTAATTGGATTCTTTGTCTTCCTTTTCTTGAGTTTTATGAGTACTCTATATATTTTGGAAATTAACCCCTTCTCTGATGTATCATTGGCAATTATGCTCTCCCATATAGTGGGCTCCCTTTCCATTTTGATAGTTGTTTCTTTCACTGTGCAGAAGCTTTTTAGTTTAATGTAGTCCCATGTATTAATTTTTCTCTTTGTTTCTCTTGCCTTAGATGTATCCGTGGAAAAAATTCTTCTACGTGTGATGTCTGAAATTTTGTTGCATACATTCTCTTCTAGGATTTTTATGGATTCACGAGTCACATTTAAGTCTTTTATCCATTTTGAGTTTATTCTTGTGTATGGTGTAAGTTGGTTATCTAGTTTCATTTTTTTTTTGCATGTAGTTGTCCAATTTTCCCAAACCACTTATTAAAGAGACTGTCTTGACTCCATTATATGCTCTTGCGACCTTTGTCAAATATTAATTGAGAATAATGTCTTGGATCAATTCTTGGGTTCTCTGTTCTGCTCCATTAAACTATGTGTCCGTTCTTGTGCCAGTATCAGGCTGTTTCAATTACAATGGCTTTGTAGTATAACCTGCTATCCAGTATTTTGGTACCTCCTACTTTGTCCTTCTTTTTCAAGATTGCTGTGGCTATTCGGGGTCTTTTTTGGTTCCATATAAACTTTTTGAATATTTGTTCTAGTTCTGTGAAATACGTCGCTGGTATTTTAATGAGGATTGCATTGAATCTATAGATTGCTTTAGGTAGTATGGCCATTTTAATGATGTTAATACTTCCAATCCATGAAAAAGGTATATGCTTCCACTTTTTTATATCTTCCTCTATTTCTTTTTTCAGTGTCCTGTAGTTTTCTGATAATAGGCCCTTTACTTCTTTGGTTAAGTTTATTCCTAGGTAACTTAATTTATTTTTTTGCTGCAATGGAAAATTGACTTGTTTTTTAGTTTCTCTTTCTGTGAGTTCATTATTGGTGTATAAGAATGCCGTTGATTTCTTGATGTTAATTTTATATCCTGCTACTTTGCCAAATTCATTTATGAAATCTTGTTGATTTTTGATGGAGTCTTCAGGGCTTTCTTTGTATAATATTATGTCATCTGCGAATAATGACAGTTTCACTTCCTCATTTCCAATTTGGATCCCTTTTATTTTTTCTTCATGTCTGATTGCTGTGGCTAAGACTTTCAGTACTATGTTAAGTAAGAGTGGCAAAGGTGGGCATCTCTGTCTGGTTCCTTTTCATAAGAGTAATGATTTTAGTTTTTGCCCATTGAGTATAATGTTGGCTGTAGGTTTTTCATATATGGCCTTTATTATGTCGAGATATGGTCCCTCTATTCCCACATTGCTGAACGTTTCTATCAGAAATGGGTGCTGGATTCTGTCGAATGCTTTTTCAGTATCTATTGATATGATCATATGGTTTTTATCTTTCATTTTGTTTATGTGGTGTATCACATTTATTGATTTGTGAATATTGTACCACGCTTGCATCACTGGGATGAATCTCAGTTGGTCATGGTGAAAAAAATGTTTAATGTATTGCTGGATCCGATTTGCTAATATTTTGTTAAGGATTTTGGCCTCTATGTTCATCAGAGATATTGGCCTGTAGTTTTGTTTCTTTATATTGTCTTTATCTGGTTTTAGGATTAGAATTATGCTGACCTCATAAAGCAAGTTTGGAAGTCTTCCTTCTTGAATTTTTTGGAATAGTTTGAGTAGAATGGGTGTTAGTTCTTCTTTAAATATTTGGTAAATCTCCCCGGTGAAGCCTTCTACGCCCAGGCTTTTGTTTGCTGGTAATTTCTTGATTACATCTTCAATCTCCTTAGTTGTTATTGGTCTGTTCAAGTTTTCTAACTCTTCCTGGTTCAATTTTGGGAAACTGTGTGATTCTATAAATTTGTCCATTTCACCTAGATTGTCCAATTTGTTGGCATATAATTGCGCATAGTATTTTTTTTGATAATCATTTGTATCTCTGTGGTGTCAGTTATTTCTCCTCTTTCATTTCAGATTTTGTTGATTTGGATCCTCTCTCTTTGTCATTTGGTGAGTCTGGTAAGGGTCCATCAATCTTGTTTATCTTTTCAAAGAACGAGCTCTTTGTTTCATTAGTCTTTTGAATTGTTTTTTTAGTCTCTATGTCATTTATTTTTACTCTGACCTTATTAGAAATTTCTCTTGTTTATTGAGGTAGGCTTGTAGTGCTATGAACTTTCCTTTCAGAACTGCTTTCGCTGCATCCCATAGATTTTTTTGTTGTTGTGTGTTCATCTTCACATGGAAGTTTTTAATTTCTTCCTTTATCTCTTTGGTAACCCATTCAGTGTTTAATAACATGTTATTTAGACTCCATATGTTTGAATGTTTTTGAGTGTTTTTATTGTAATTGATTTCTAGTTTCCTTATGATCTGAGAAAATGCTTGATATGATTTTAATTTTGTTGAACTTGTAGAGACTTAGTTTGTGTCCTAACATGTGGTCTATCATTGAGAATGTCCCATGTGCACTTGAGAAGATTGTGAATTCTGCAGTTTTGGGGTGTAATTCTCTATAGATACCTATTAAATCCATTGGATCCAGTGCATCATTTAGCGTCTCTGTTTCCTTGCAAATTTTTTGTCTAGAGGATCTATCCAGTGATGTCAGTGGGGTGTTGAAGATCCCTGCTATGATTGTATTGCTGTCGATTTCTCCTTTGAAGTCCTCCAGAAGTTTGTAAATGTATTTTGGTGCTCCTATATTGGGTGCATATATGTTTACTAAGGTTATATCCTCCTGTTGGATAGATCCTTTTAATATCATTTAGTGCCCTTCTTTGTCTCTAGTTATGGCCTTCATTTTGAAGTCTATTTTATCGGATATGAGTATTGCTACCTCATCTTTTTTTTTTTTTTTCCTTTCCGTTTGCTTGGAATTTTTTTTTCTATCCCTTCACTTTCAACTTATGTGAGTCTTTTGTTGTGAGGTGAGTCTCTTGTAAACAACATATATATGAGTCATGCTTTCTGATCCATTCAGCTACTCTGCATCTTTTTTTTTAAATCCTCACCTGAGAGTATTTTTCTTTTTATTATCAGATATAGTGGGAAGGAGGAAGAGAGAGGGAGATAAAAAGAGAGAGAGAAACATTGATGTGAGAGGGACACATCGATTGGTTGTCTACTACATGACCTGACCAGGGCCGGGGACAAACCACAACCAAGGTACCTGCCCTTGATCAGAATTGAACCTGTAACTCATTGGTCCATGGGCCGACGCTCTAACAACTTAGCCAAACTACCCAGGTCTACTCTTTGGTTTTTTTGGAGTATTTAATCCATTTACATTTAAGGTCATTGTTGATATGTACTTATTTAATGCCATTTTTTCTTCTTCTGGTTATGTTTCTCTTCCTATTTCTTCTGCTTATTACAGCAGTCGTTTTAACATTTCTTCCAGTGCGAGTTTGGTGCTATATTCCCTTAGCCTTTTTTTTTTTTTGGTCTGGGAAGGTATTTATTTCACTTTCTATTTTGAATGATAGCCTTGCTGTATAGAGTAATCTTGGATTCAGATTCTTGTTTTTCATTACTTAGATTACTTCATGCCATTCCCTTCTGGCCTGTAGTGTTTCTGTTGAGAAGTCAGCTAATAGCCTTATGGGGGTTCCTTTGTAGGTAACCTCTTGCTTACCTCTTGCTGCCTTTAGGATTATCTCTTTGTCTTTAATTTTTGGAAACTTAATTGTTATGTGTCTTGGTGTGGGCCTCTTTAGGTTTTTTTTTTATTTGGGGTTCTCTTTGCTTCTTGAACTTGTATGCCTTTTTCCTTCAACAAGTTAAGGAAGTTTTCTGTCAGTATTTCTTCAAATATATTCTCTAACACTTGCTCATTTTCTTCTTCTTCTGGAACTCCTATGATGCGAATGTTGTTACCTTTCATATTTTCCCACAGTTCTCTTGAGCTGGTTTCCTGTTTTTTAATTGTTGTTTTTTTCTTTTTGGTTCTTTGATTGGCTAATTTTTTTCTACCCTGTCTTCTAAATCACTGATCTGATCCTCAGATTCCTCTACTCTGCTGGTTATTCTTTCCAATGGGTTCTTTATTTCTGCTATGTCATTCTTCATTTCTGCTTGGTGGTTTTTCATTTCCAATTGGTTGATTTTTAATGTTTCTACATCTTTACTCCTGCTCTTAAGCTCTTTACTCATGCTGTTGAGCTGCCTCATAATCATTACTCTGAACTCTACCTCTAATAACTTGCTTAATTGCATATCATTTATCTCTTTTTTTCTGTAGAATTATCTTGTTATTTCATTTGGGATTTGTTTCCTTGTTTCACCATTTTGGCTGTCTCAGTGTGTTTTGCAGCCTGTCAAATTTTCCCTGTGGCTGTTGGTGTTCTTCTGTTTGTGGCTCCCTCTGCTGGGTTTGGATTAGTGTGGGAGGTCCCACGTTAAACACCACTGTCAAATCTTACTTTCTTAGATAGATTTGCAGGCCCATCAAAGGTTCAGTTATCCTCTAGCTTTTGCCTACAGACTATTAGTCTCAGTTACTTGATTAATCTGGGATTGTAGCCCTCAGCTGAATGAAAAATCTCTCTGTTGTAACAGGATTTACAGCAGGTAGGGCACTTGCCTGCTGACAGACTCTAGCTGTTAATGAGCCTCAATTTGCATTTCTGTGGCCTGGCCTGGTGGTGTTAAATTCCTGAGGGTGGGGCTGTTGCATTTCCTCAGGGGTCTGGGAAGAAGCTCTTTGAGTATGATGGTTACTGTCCTATGAGGGAGTGATTCAGCATAAAGCTCGCAATGTCCTCCCTCCCAGTTCTCCAAACCCCCATGTCTCTCCACACAGTTCCTGTTCAGTCTGCCCTCCCTCTGCCAGAGCCCAAGGTGAGTGGCTGTAGCTAATTTAGTGCTCTGCCATTTTTTTTCCTCTTGTGCTTCTCCTTGCCAGACAAAGTCTCATCTCTGGTTATCTCGGCCAGGTGTCATGTGGGTACCTTTTAATTTCCTGGCACTCTGCGCTGTGGAGCCAGCTTGGGGTTTCAACCCTGACTACTCTGAGGGAACTGCTCACAGGTAAAACAGCCCTCAACTGCTGTCTCTGGGTTCCCAGTCTGACCTCTTGTTCCTCCACAATTCTTACCAGGCTCGATGTGGTGTTCTCTTTCTGTCTCTAGTTATACAGGTCGTCTCCAGCTGCTTTTCTGTTGGTTTTCCCTGACGATTTGTCTTAATTTTAGTTGTAATTCCAGTTTGGTCCTGGGAGAAGGTCTGTGTAGCTTCCATTCACTCTGCTGCCATTTTTCTGCCTCTAAATGCAGATTCTTATCTAGGAGGTCTGGGGTGGGGCCCAATATTCTGCATTTCTTTTTTATTTTATTTTTTTACTTATTTTTATTGCTGAATGTATTACAGATGTTCCCGGCCTTTTTTCCCCAGTGACCCCCTCCTCCTCAATCCTGCCCCCTTCCTGCCTTCCCCACACTACTGTCAGTGTCCATTTGTTATGCATATATACATAGAAGTTCTTTGGTTTACATCATCCTGCCCTCCCTCCCCCCTACCCTTTGAGGTTCAAAAGTCTAACAACAAATTTGTACTTCTTAATTCCTTCATCTTTTTCACCTATCCCCCCAGCCCCTACCCATCTGGCAAGCAACAAAAAGTTCTCTGTATCTATGAGTCTGTTTCTGTTCTGCTTGCTCATTTTGTTTGTAGATTCAATTGTTGATAGATATGTATTAATTGCCATTTTTTTGTTCATATTTTTGATCTTCTCCTTCAAGAAGACCCTTCAACACTTCATATAATACTAGTTTGATGGTGATGAACTCCTTTAGCTTTTCCTTGTCTGGGAAAATCTTGATATGTCCATCGATTCTAAATGATAACTTTGCAGGATAGAGTAATCTTGGTTGTAGGTCATTGCTTTTCATCACTTTCAATATCTCTTGCCACTCCCTCCTGGCCTGCAAAGTTTCTTTTGAGAAATCAGCTAACAGTCTTATGGGAGCTCCTTTGTAGGTAATGAACTGCTTTTCTCTTGCTGCTTTTAAGACTCTCTCTTTGTATTTAACCATTGGCATTTTGATGATGATGTGTCTTGATGTGGACCTCTTTGGGTTCATCTTGTTTGGGACTCTCTGCTTTCTGGACTTGTATGTCTGTTACCTTTACCAAGTTTGGGAAGTTTTCTGTCATTATTATTTCAAATAGGTTTCCAATTTGTTGTTCTCTCTCTTTTCCTTCTGGTACCCCTATAATGTGAATGTTGGCATGCTTGAAGTAGCCCCAGAGGCTCCTTACACTATCCTCATTATTTTTATTCTTTTTTCTTTTTGTTGTTCTGATTGGGTGTTTTTTGCTTCCTTATATTCCAAATCGATGGTTTGCTTCTTGGCTTTACCTACTCTACTATTGATTCCCTGTAAATTATTATTTATTTCATTTAGCACATCCTTCATTTCTGACTGGTCCTTTTTTATATTGTTGATGTTCTCACTAAGTTCCTTGGAGGTCTCATTAATTTCCTTGAATGTCTCACCAAGTTCCTTGAGCAACCTTATAACCAGTGTTTTGAACTCTGCATCTGCATGATTGCTTATGTCCATTTTATTTAGTTCTTTTCCTGGAGTTTTGTTCAGTTCTTTCATTTGGGACATGTTTCTTTGTCTCTTTATTTTGGCTACTTTCTTATGATTGTTTCTATGTGTTAGGTAGAGTTGCTATATCTCCTAGGCTTCATAGGTTGGCCTATTGTTGTAGATGTCCTGTAGGACCCAGTGGCACAGCCTCCCTGATCACCCCAGCTGGGCCCTCGAGGTGCACCTCTAGTGTGGACTGTACACCCTTCTGTTGTAATTGAGTCTTGATTGCTGTTGACACATCAATGGGAGGGATTTACTCACGCTGATCAGCTGCAAGGACTGGCTGTGCCCATTGACCACTGGCCTCTGACTCCCTTGGAGAATCAGCTGTGTAGGGGCCCACCACACAGATTAAAACGTACTTCATCAGGGCTCTGGTACCCACTGCATCTGCTCATTGAGTGTGTCACTTGTGGAGGTGGTTGGGTGGTGGTGTTTCTATGTGGTCTGAAGGTGTCCACTGGGTGTGCTGGCTCTGGGGCAAGGTCAGCCTCTGCCTGTGTTCTATCCGGGGCCACCCGGCATAAGCTAAAATGTGATCTGCCTATGGCTGCTTCTTGTGCTGGGCTTGGAGGTGCCCAGGAAAAGCCAAGTTGTGAACCAAGGCTGGTTGCTTCTAGTGCCAGGCCTGGGGCCACTTAACAAGAGGTATGGGGCTCGCTGAGAACAGGTGCTGCTTGTTTGAGAGATTTTAGGAAACTCTAAAGAAAGATCCAAGACAGGCCAATCCTATGGTAAAGCCTTTGGAAACAGCTTGGGTGGGCATGAAATTTGGGTGAGGCAGGGCCTCAGGGAATCACTAGGGCAAGGCAAATAGTCTGAGCCAGGTTGCTGGAGTCCCAGATATGGTGGCCATCTGCCACCCCAGGGAAGGGCTCACCAAAGGAACATCAGCCTCTGCCAGCACATCTGTCCAGGAGAAAGCCGCCTCTCCAGCCCTTGTACCAAAGTCAAACAGCTCAGTTCTTCTCTGTATGTCTCTGGTGTCCCTCAAGCTGCCTTCCCTCCAAGCTTAGAGGGAGCAAGTCTGAATAAGTCTGTACAGGGGCCCTTTAAGAGGAACTGCCTGGGGCTCCTGCAGCTGCACCCTCCCTCAGCCTCAGTTCCTGCTCTTCTTTCCAGCCAGGAGTTATGGGGACTTTTCTTCCTGGCACTGGAATCCTGAGCTGGGCACCTGGTGTAGGACGGGGACCCCTCACTCCTCATGGGGGACCTTCACTGCCGAGGTGTCCTTCTGATTTTTATCCACCACAGGTGTGTGTGGGACCAGCCCATCCGAGCCTCTCCCCCTCCTACCAGTCTTGATGTGGCTGCTTCTTTAATTTCATAGTTGTAGGATTTCCATTCAGCTCAATTTCAGGTGGTTCTGAATGATGGTTGTGTTGTAGTTTAGCTGTAATTTTGATGTGGTTGTGGAAGGTGGCGATACCATGTTTACCTACGTCGCCATCTTGACTGGAAGTCCAATTTTCTACATTTCTAAATAGCTCCATGTGCTGCTTGCTGGTACTCCTGGTCCAGGAACCACACTTTGAACATGGTCTTAGTGTAAAATATACTGTCAAGGAAATAATAACATTACTTGGCCCTGTCCTTTCTTAAAACACAGCCTAGACAGAGGGGTAATTACAGCAAATGGAGCAAATTTCAAGATACCAAGACTTGGGATTTCCTGACAGGTTTGTTAAACAGGGCACTGGGAACTCTAGAAGCAGCTGGTGTTCTGAGATGCAGCTGGGTATGCAGCGTAAAGGAAGTAAGTCAGAGTTAGCAAGGCTCCTGTCATTGGAGAATTTCAATTCCTCTGGAGGAGGAGAAAAAGGACTGGAAAGAACAGAACAGAGCAGACTTCCAGTTACAGAGGATTATCAAGCTCAGGAACACAAAGAGAAGCTCAAGAACAAAAGGCCAGAATCAGAACAGAGACAGAAGATAGGGGCTTGGACTAAGGATTAAGGTTGAAGTAATCACCACAGTGTCATGGCAAGACTTATCTTGAATTAGGGACCCATAAATTGCTAGGGGGCATGATTGGAACCACAGATGGGGCAGAGCCACTGGGACTGTAAATTGAGGGTCAAGAGGCTCCAAGGGGGAACAATGGAAAGAGGAGGGCTTTGGGACAGGGAACCAAGAAATTTCCACACTGCTCCTATCAGGAGTTCTTAGAACTCACCAAGAGGCAGAAAGTGTGTTGGGCTTTATTTTGAATGGCATGGTCCAAAAAGGGGAAATTTTATGTTCATTATTGGTCAGAGATAATGAAAAAAAAAAACCCACTGATTTCTCACTTATCTGTCAGGATAGAAAACACTTGGATATGAAGAATATTAAACTAATATTGAGAAGGAAGAGCTTTGTTGACAGTGGACTGATGGAAGAAGAGACTCTGAAAAGAGGACAAAGGAAATCTGGTATTTACAAACCATGCCCTTGATGAAATAAGAGAGAATGCAAGAGGAAGCCAGAACTTTACACTGTAAATGTTAACCAGTCAATGTGCTCCAAGTGACCTCTAAAAAGAAAGGTGACTAAGGCCCAGGTTACTGGCAAGTCACTGAGCAGAGTAGCCATGAGAGTCTGACATCTCCCCTTCAAAATAAGCCATAAAGGCAGTAGGCCCATTGACTCAGAGATGTGTGCCGAGAATAATACTGGTTATGAACATGACTTCCAGAGACACATGGGCATGGGTCCAAATTCCAGCTCTGCCACTTAATTTTTCTGGGCCTCAGTTTCCTCATCCTAAATAGGGATGATGACAAAATTACCTACATCACAGAACTATGGTGACAATTAAGTTACTCTATGCACTTAAAGTGCTTAAAATAGTGCCTGACACATTGTTAGTGCTCCACAGGTGTTAGTTATTACTGTTTTTGCAACAAGGAAGATCTGGAAGGGACATGAGAGTCCAACCTCCTCATTTGCTATGAAAGGAGAATGAAGTCCAGAGAAAGTAGGGAGTTTTTCCAAGTCACCAGGAAGCTCATTGCAGGGTTAAGAACAAAAACTAGGTCTCCTGAGCTTGATGTCTTTCACATCATATAACATTAAGTTTTCAGAAGAGTGACTTCCCTACATCTTAGATCACAAATAAATTTTACACTGCAACCTACACATATATACACATATGTATATAACTGACACAAAATTTCATGAAATAATACCTTGACATACTACATTCACTCTAATATTTCTTATTCTATTCTTACAAACAAAAATAATATTAATAATTGGGGATAAAACCCATCAGGGTCAGGAGCCAAAAGTAGAAACTGAATGAGGCCAGCTGGAGACTATTACACCTGTGAGTGGTGGCACATAAAAGCCCATGAGAGGCACTTGGACATCTATCAGACAGAGGAAAGAAAGGCCAAATATGCCCCAGTTACAATAAATAACTGTACACCTTTCTTCTAATAACAACATCACACTGCCCACTTCCTGGAGAAACTAGAGGCATTAGGGGTGAAGGACTGAAGGACAGACAGAACTCAAGTCTCTCTCACCACAGGGCATGCCTGAACTGAGGGGCATGGGGAAACACCTAACATCAGAAATAAGAGTGAATATTTAAATTAGGACAAGACTGGATTGAACATGATGTGATATAGAATTGGCTAGAAAACCAAGGATGCTGTGCACATGACATCATTTATTTTTGTATTTTATTAAAAAATTTTTTTAATCCTCATTCAAGGAAATGTTTTTTATTGATTTCACAAAGAGAGGAAGGATGGAGGAGAGAAAGAGACATGGATCTATTGTTTCCAGTACACTCCCTGACTGGGGATCAAATCCACAACTTGGGTATGTGCCCTGACCAGGAATAGAACCTGTAACCATTCAGTGCACAGAACAAGGCTCCAACCAACTGAGCCACACTGGCCAGGGCCACATGACATCATTTAAAGGAAGGGAAGGAGATTTGAGCTAATTAAAAATTTTAATTGGAGGATTGTATTAGAAGATGGCAGTGGGCAGGGCTGGAGGGAGGGTGAGTGTGTGAGAGAGTGAACTAGTGTGTGAGAGAGTGTGAGTGGACATGAAGGTGGACAACCAAACTTGTGCAGTGCAGAGACACAGAGCAGAAGGTTCCCGTGCTGTGAATGGGTAGCAACCAGCTACCTCGGTAAGCGGTTCTTCAGGGAACTTCTCCTTGCACCACAGGGAGGTCCCACCATTTTGGAAGATCCCGGGTCTTCCCTGGAAGGAGGCAGTGGGAGTAGCTAGAGCCCAGCAACTTGAGTCCACCAGTGCACCTGGCACCCTCGGACCAGTGGACACCCTGTGTCAACACAGACCAGTGCACAGTAGTGGAGCTGTCAAGGTGCCTGCTGTGGAAGCCACAAACGGCTCAGAGCCCAGCACCATCCCCCACAGTAGCAGCCTGATCAGAGTCAAGATATACCCCCAGCAACAGAGGCTGGGGAGCAGACATCCATCCCCAGGCAATAGAAGCACAGATCAGCAGCTGAGATCCATCCCCAAAAACTGCAGCAAAGACTGAGCAGGAGCTGAGCCCCACTGGGCAGCAGCACTCCCCAGCTGCCAGCTGTGGCACCTGGGGTTCCACAGGGGCCTGGGCAACACAGCTGCCCACAAGAGCGGTGGGGAACCAGGGCACTAGACAGACCTGTGCGACCCAGTGGCCCACAAGAGCAGTGGGAAACCAGGGTTTGGGGCTCGAGAGAGACCAGTGCTATCCAGCTGCCCACGGGACCTGCTGGGAGCTTGGGCACCAGAGAGGCCTGTGCGACCCAACTGCCCACAAGATAGGCGTGGAGCCAGGTCTCCAGAAGGGCCTGTACGATCCAGCTCCCCACGGGATCAGTGGGAACCAGGGGCTCCACTGGGGCCTATACAACCCAGCAGCCCAGAAGATCTGCGGGGAGCCAGGGCTCCAGTGAGGCCTGTGCGACACAGCTGCCCACAGAATAGGCAGGGAGCGCGGCTCCAGCAGGGCCTGAGCTATACAGCTGCAGGTGGCACCAGCAACCAGCTGGGAACACAGCTCCAGAGAGGCCCAAGTGATCCAGCAGCAGCACCTACCAGGACACACCAATACCAGCCCCCAGTAGTCAATCCTCCAGGATCCACAGCAGACAAGAGGCAACATGCAACAAAACAGTCTGGGAGGCACAGTAGCCTTATTTGATATACAGTGAGCTGCCTACACATCCAAACATCCCTCACCGCATCTAGAGCTACCAGACGGCTAAAATGGGGAGACAAACAAACAACACCCAAAGGAAAGAAAAAGAGGAATCACCAGAAAAGGAACTACAGGAAATGGAAGACAGCAACTCTGCAGATATAGAATTCAAAGCAATGACTTTAAGGGTGCTCAAACAATTTGGTGAGAACTACAAACAACTTAATAAGAATTATGAAGAGCTCACTGGGGACTACTTCAGCTTAAAAAAAGAGGTAGAAACTATGCAGAAAGAGGTAGAAGCTATGCATAAAAATCAAGAGGAAATAAAGAATGACATAGCTGTTATAAAAAAATACCTTAGAAAGGTTCAATAGTAGATTAGAAGAAGCTGAAGACCGAATCAGCGACTTAGAAGACAAGGTAGAGAAAAACACCCAAATAGAGCAGTAAATAGAAAAAAAATTTAAAAAGCAGGAGGAGAGTTTAAGAAAGCTGTGGGACAATACAAAACATAAAAACATTTGCATTATAGGGACACTGGAAGGAGAAGAATCAGAGAAAGGAATAGAGAACCTGTTTGAAAAAATAATGATGGAAAACTTCCCTAAACTGGTGAAGGAAAAAGTGACACAAGTCCAGGAAACACAGAGAGTTTCAAGCAAGATGAACCTCAGAAGACCCACAGCTAGACACATCATAATAAAAATGGCAAACATTAAAGACAAAGAAAGAATCCTAAAGGAAGCAAGAGAGAGACAGAAAATTACCTACAAGGGAGCTCCCATTAGACTGTCAGCTGATTTCTCAATAGAAACACTGCAGGCCAGAAGGGAGTGGCATGAAGTGTACAAAGTAATGCAAGGCAAGGGTCTGAATCCAAGACTGCTCTATCCAGCAAGGCTATCATTCAAAATTGAAGGAGAAATAAAGAGCTTCACGGATAAAAGAAAAAAAAAACCTAAAGGAATTTAACACCACCAAACCAGCACTGCAAGAAATGCTCAAGGGATTGTTGGAAGAAGAAGAAGAAACGAGAGAGAGAGAGAGAGAGAGAGAGAGAGAGAGAGAGAGAGAGAGAGAGAGAGAGAAGAACAGAGGCATAAAATTAAAATGGCAAGTAAAAACTATCAATTAGTACCTTAAATGTAAATGGCTTAAATGCTCCAATCAAAAGACATAGGGTAGCTGATTGGATAAGAAAACAGGATCTATATATATGCTTTCTCCAAGAGACCCACCTCACAACAAAAGACTCACACAGGATGAAAGTGAAGAGATGGAAACAAATTTTCAAAGCAAATGGAAATGGAAAAAAAGCTGGTGTAGCAATACTCATATTGGACAAGATAGATTTCAAAACAAGGGCCATAATAGGAGACAGAGAAGGTCACTACATAATATTAAAAGGATCAATCCAACAAGAGGATATAACCTTGGTAAACATATATGCACCAAATACAGAAGCACCAAAATATATTTTAAAACTTCTGGAGGACTTCAAGGGAGAGAGCAATAGCAACACAATCATAGTGGGTGACTTTAACACGCCACTGACAACACTGGATAGATTATATAGACAAAAAATTAACAAGGACATAGAGTCCTTACAAGACAGACTAGATAAGTTGGACTTCATTGATATTTACAGAACATTTCACCCCAAAGCTGTAGAATATACATTCTTCTCAAGTGCACATGGGTCATACTCAAAGGTAGACCACATGTTAGGACACAAAGCAAGTCTCTACAAATTCAAGGAGATTGAAATCATATCAAGCATCTTCTCAGATCACAGTGCCATGAAATTAGAACTTAATTACAATAAAAACACACAAAAACATTCAAACACTTGGAAGTTAAATAGCATGCTATTAAATAATAAATGGGTTACTAACGAGATCAAGGGAGAAATTAAAAACTTCCTGGAAACCAATGAAAACGAACACACAACAACACAGAATCTATGGGACACAGCGAAAGCAGTCCAGAGAGGGTAGTTCATAGCACTACAAGCTTACCTTGAAAAACAAGAAAAATTCCTAATTGACTTTATAAGCCTACAACTTAAAGAACTAGAAAGTAAACAAAAAGAAAAACCCAGAGCTAGTAGAAGCAAGGAAATAGTAGATGTCAGAGCAGAAAGAAACAACATAGAGACTAAAAAAACAATTCAAAAGATCAATGAAACAAAAAGCTTGTTCTTTGAAAAGATAAACAAGATCAATGGACTCACCAAGAAACAAAAAGCGAGAAACCAAATAAACAAAATCAGAAATGAAAGAGGAGAAGTAACCACTGACACCACAAAAATACAAAGGATCATCAAAACGTACTATAAACAATTATACACCAACAAATTGGACAATATAGGAGAAATGGAAAAATTTCTAGAAACACACAGCCTCCCAAAACGGAACCAGGAAGATATAGAAAACTTGAACAGACCAATAACAACAAAGGAAATTGAGGATATACTTAAGAAACTCCCAGTAAACCAAAGCCCAGGTCCAGATGGCTTCACGGGGAAGTTTTACCGAACATTCAAAGAAGATCTAATACCCATTCTTCTCAAACTATTCCAAAAAATCCAAGAACACGAAACACTTCCAAACTCATTTTATGAGGCCAGCATAATCCTAATTCGAAAACCGGATAAAGACACTACAAAGAAAGAAAACTACAGGCCAATATCCCTGATGAAGACACATGCGAAAATCCTTAACAAAATATTAGCAAATCGGATTCAGCAATACATCAAAAAAATTATTCATCATGACCAAGTGAGTTTCATCCCAGGCATGCAAGGATGGTACACTATTCGCAAATCAATAAATGTGATACACCACATTAAAAAAATGAAAGATAAAAACGATATGATCATATCAATAGATGCTGAAAAAGCATTTGACATAATCCAGCACCCATTTCTGATAAAAACGCTAAGCAGTGTGGGAGTAGAGGGATCATATCTCAACATAATAAAGGCTATATAAAAAAAAAACCTACAGCCAACATTATACTCAATGGGCAAAAACTAAAAGCATTCCCCTTAAGAACGGGAACAAGAAAGGGATGCCCGCTTTTGCCACTCTTATTTAACATGGTACTGGAAGTCTTAGCCACAGCAATTAGACATGAAGAAAAATTAAAGAGACCATCAAAGTGGAAAGGCAACCCACTGTATAGGAGAGCATAATTGCCTATGATATATCAGATAAGGGACTAATTTCCAAAATATATAGAGTGCTCATACATCTCACAAAAGGAAGACAAAGAACCCAATTAAAAAATGGGCAGAGGAACTAAATAGACACCTCTCCAAACAGGACATACAAATGGCCAAGAGACATAGGAAGAAATGCTCAACTTCACTAATCATCAGAGAGATGCAAATTAAAACAACAATGAGGTATCACCTCACACCTGTCAGAATAGCTGGCATCAACAAAGCATCAAACAACAAGTGTTGGTGAGGGTGTGGAGAAAAGGGGACTCTAGTACACTGCTGGTGGGAGTGCAGACTGGTGCAGCCACTATGGAAAACACTATGGTGTTACCTCGAAAAAATTAAAAATTGAATTACCATTTGACCCAGTGATCCCACTCCTAGGAATATACCCTAAGAAGCCTGAAACACCAATCAGAAAGAATACATGTACCCCCATGTTCATAGCAGCGCTATTTACAATAGCTAAGATCTGGAAACAGCCCAAGTGTCCATCAGTAGACAAATGGATAAAAAAGCAGTGGTACATATACACAATGGAGTACTATGCAGCTCTAAGAAAGAAAGATCTCTTATCCTTTGCGACGACATGGGAGGACCTAGAAACTATTATCCTAAGTGAAACAAGCAAAGCAGAGAAAGACAAATATCATATGATCTCACTTATTTCTGGAATATAATGAACATAACAGTGAGAGGAACAGGGTAGTCCCAGAGACGGGGAAGTAGGGTACAGACTGACATTTGCCAGAAGAGGGGGTGGGGGAGGGGAGCGATGAACACAGAACTTGTACGCATGTACTCATAACCAATGGACATGGACAACAAAACTGGGAACAGGGCAGGGAGGGAGGGGGAGGAGGGTGTCAATGGGGGAAAAAAGGAGAAACATCTGTAACAAAAGTAAATTAATAAAAAAATAATAAAAAAATAAATACATTTAAAAAAAAAAAAAAGAAAAAATAAAGGGGATCCAAATTGGAAAGGAGGAAGTGAAACTGTCATTATTTGCAGATGACATGATATTGTACATAGAAAACCTTAAAGACTTCATCAAAAATCTACTAAATAAATGAATTTGGCAAAGTAGCAAGATACAAAATTAATGTCAGGAAATTGATGAGATTCTTAAACACCAATGATGAAATCACAGAAAGAGAAAAAAAAAATCCTATTTACCATCGCAGCAAAAAAATTAAGATACCTAGGAATAAACTTAACCAAAGAAGTAAAGGACCTCTTCACAGAAAACTACAGGTCATTGAAAAAAGAAATAGAGGAAGGTATAAAAAAGTGGAAGCATATACCTTGTTCATGGATTGGAAGAATTAAAATCATTAAAATGTCCATACTTCCCAAAGCAATCTATAGATTCAATGCAATCCTCATCAAAATACCAACGACATATTTCACAGAACTAGAACAAACACTCCAAAAGTTTATATAGAACCAAAAAAGACCCTGAATAGCCACAGCAATCTTGAAAAAGAAGAACAAAGTAGGAGGGATCACATTACCAGATATCAGGTTATACTACAAAGCCGCTGTAATCAAAACAGCCTGGTACTGGCCCAAGAACAGGCAGATAGATTAAAGGAACACAATAGAGAACCCAGAAATTGACCAAAGACAATATGCTCAATTAATATTTGATAAAGGTAGCAAGAACATAGAGTGTAGTCAAGACAGTCTCTTCAATAAATGGTGTTGGGAAAATTGGACAACTACTTGGAAAAAAATGAAGCTAGACCACCAACTTACACCATACAGAAGAATAAATTCAAAATGGATAAAAGCCTTAAATGTAACTCGTGAATCCATAAAAATTCTAGAAGAAAATGCAGGCAACAAAATTTCAGTCATCATATGCAGCAGAATTTTCACTGATACAACACCTAAGGCAACAGAAACAAAGGAAAAAATGAACACATGGGACTACATCAAACTCAAAAGCTTCTTCACAGCAAAAGAAACAACCATCAAAATGAAAAGGAATCCCACTATATGGGAGACCATAATCGTCAATGATGCATCAGATAAGGGGTTAATTTCCAAAATATATGGAGTGCTGATACAACTCAACAAAAGGAAGACAAAGAACCCAATTAACAAATGGGCAGAGGAGCTAAATAGAAACCTCTCCAAACAGGACATACAAATGGCCAAGAAACATATGAAAAAATGCTCAATGTCACTAATCATCAGAGAGATGTAAATTAAAACCACTTCTGAGGTATCACCTCACCACTGTCAGAATGGCTGCCATCAACAAATCATCAAACAACAAGTGTTGGCGAGGGTGTGGAGAAAAGGGCTCTCTAGTACACGACTGGTGGAAATGCAGATTGGTGCAGCCGCTGTGGAAAACACTATGGTGTTACCTCAAAAAGTTAAAAATTGAACTGCCATTTGACCCAGTGATCCCATTTCTAGGAATATACCCTAAGAAACCTGAAACACCAATCAGAAAGAATATATGAACCCCTATGTTCATAGTAGCACTATTTACAATTGCTAAGATCTGAAAACAACCCAAGTGTCCATCAGTAGATAAGTGGATAAAAAAGCTATGGTACATGTACACAGTGGAATACTATGCAGCTGTAAGAAAGAAAGATCTGTTATTCTTTGAGATGACATGGAAGGAGCTGGAGAGTATTATCCTAAGTGAAACAAGCCAATCAGTGAAAGACAAATATCACATGATCTCACTTAGTTGTGGAATATAATGAACTAAACAAACTGATGAACAAAATTGACCCAGAGACTAGAAGTGGGGCACAGACTGAAAAACCTCAGAGGAGGAGGGTTTGGGGGGGAAGAGATAAACCACCGAACTTATATGTATGTACGCATGACCAATGGACATAGACAACAAAGCTGGGGATGGGGCAGGAAGGGGATGGGGAGGAGGGTGTCAATGGGGGAAAAAGGAGAAACATCTGTAACAAAAACAAATTAATAATAAATAAAAATTTAATTAGAGCCCTGGCCGGTTTGGCTCAGCGGTTGGAGCGTCGGCCTGCGGACCAGAGAGTCCCGGGTTCGGTTCCTGCTGGGGGCACGCACTTAAATAAATAAAATAAAATAAAATAAAATAAAATAAAATAAAATAAAATATTTAATTGGAGAAGAAAATATTTCATATTTTTCCTCTATGATCAGACTCCTCAATAACCTCTTTACATTTATAGTAGTATATATAGCCAGGCTGGTGTTGCTAAGTGGTTGAGCATCGACTCATGCACCAAGAGGTTGCCAGTTTGATTCCCAGTCAGGGTGGATGCCCAGGTTTTGGCCCGATCACATGCAGGAGGTGACCAATCAATGTTCTCTTTCATCGATGTTTCTTTCGCTTCCTCTCTCTAAAATCAATAAATAAAAAAAATGTTATTATATATAAATATATATAATGATTTTATTAACAGGTAATTGACTAAATTACCATAGACACGTATGATGTATTACTATGGCATGGTTGAAAAGTATGAAGGAGGGAATTCCAGTCAAGATGGTGGTGTAGGTAAATGCCATACTCACCTCCTCCCACAGCCACATCAAAATTACAACTAAACTGCAGAACAACCATCATTCAGAAATGCCTGAAATTGAGCTGAGTGGAAGTCCTACAACTACAAAATTAAAGAAGAAGCCACATTGAGACAGGTAGGAGGGGCAGACATAGATGGGCTGTTCCCACATCCATGTGTGGTGGATAAAAACCAGGAGAGCTACCTAGGCTGTGAAGGTCTTCCCTGAGCAGCAAGGGGTCCCCATCCCACACCAGGCCCCACAGCTCAGGGTTCCAGTGCCAGGAAGAGAAGTCCCCATAACTTCTGGCTATAAAAACCAGCAGGAATTGAGGCTGAGGGAGGATGAAGCTGCTGGAGTCCCAGGTAGTTCCTCTTGAAGGGCCCATGCACAAACTTTCTTGGACTCACTCCCTCCAGGCTCCAGCATGGGGGACGCAGCTCAAAAGGCACTAGAGACATATGAGGTAGAATTGAGTTATTTGACATCAGGGCAAGAGCTGGAGAGGCAGCTTTCTCTCAGAGAGACGTGCTGGTGGAGGCCGTTATTACATTGGTGAGCCCTTCCCCCACAGAGCAGGCAGATAGGCACCATATCTGGGACTCCAGCAACATAGCTCACATTGTTTACCCTGTCCTGGTGATTCCCTGAGGGCCTGCCCCACCCAACTTGCAGGCCCACCTAAGCTGTTTCCAGTGGCTTTACCATAGGATTGGCCTGTCTTGGCTCCTGCTTCAGATTTTCCTCAATGCTCTCAAACAAGGAGCATCTGGCCTCAGCCAGCCCTATACCTCTCACTAAGTGGCCCCAGGCCTGGCACTAGAAACAGCTTGGCTTTGCCTGGACACCTCCAAGCCTGGCACAAGAAGCAGCTATCTGCAGATCGCTTTGTAGCTTATGCCAGATGCCCCACATAGAACACAGGCAGTGGCTGACCTTGCCCCAGAGCCAGCACACCCAGTGGACAGTTTCAGACCACATCAAAGCACTACCACCCAACCACCTCCACAAGTGACACACTCATGGGGTGGACTCAGTGCATACCAGAGCCCTGCTGAAGTAAGTCTTGCTTTGTGTGGTGGGCTGATGCAGAGCCAATCCACCAAGGTACTCAGAGGTTGGTGGTCAGTGCGCACAGGCAGTCCTTGCAGCTGATCAGCCTGAGTAAATCCCACCCATTGATGTGCCAACAGCAATCAAGACTCAATTGCAACAGAAGTGTGTACAGTCCACACGAGGAATGCACCTCTAGGGACCAGCTGGGGTGACCAGGGAGGCTGTGCCCCTGGACTCTACAGGACACCTACTATAATAGGCCACCCTAGGAAGCCTAGGAGACATAGCAACTCTACCTAATATATAGAAACAAACAAGGGAGGCAGCCAAAATAAGGAGACAAAGAAACATGTCCCAAATGAAAGAACTGAACAAAACTCCAGGAAAAGAATTAAACTCAATGGAGATAAGCAATTTAACAGATGCAGAGTTCAAAACACTAGTTATAAGGATGCTCAATGTACTTAGAGAGAACTTCAAGGAACTTAGTGAGGACCTCAGGAGCATAAAAAAGAACCAGTCAGAAATGAAGGATGCACTAACTGAAATAAAAAATAATTTACAGGGAATTAATAGTAGAGTAGGTGAAGCCAAGAAGCAAAACATCGATTTGGAATATAAGGAAGCAAAAAACACCCAATCAGAACAGCAAAGAGAAAAAATGAGGAAAGTATAAGGTGCCTTTGGGACAACTTCAAGCGTACTAACATTTGCATCATGAGGGTGCCATAAGGAGAAGATAGAAAGCAAAAAATTGAAAACCTATTTGAAAAAATAATGACAGAAAACTTTCCTAACTTGGTGAATGAAATGAAAGGGTTAATGATGTTTTAACAAAATTAAACTTCATTCTGACCCTCAGTTACTGCACATACACACCCTGGCAGTTTCTTTTTGTAAACATAAGGGCCTTGAGAAACCCAAAGATAAGGGGTTAATGAAGGCCTTGAGAAACTCAGAGGAACCATGAGAAGAAAGAGATTAATGATGGCCCTGACTTCTGCTGGAGCAGACTCCTTACCTCTGAGACAACTCGTACCAACCCAGACACCAATTACGTGGTGCCAAGGAATGTGGGTTTTTTTGAAGGTAGTTTTTTTTTAGTTTCTGTAGTTTGTGACTATAAAACCCAGACAACAAAGACATTCCGATGCTGAGCTCGAAATTTGCGACTCAGCCTGCCTGCACCCAGGCATTTGCAGTAAAGCCATTTTGCTCTACATTGGCGTTGCATTGTGGATGTGATCTCCCACAGGCTCAGATCTTTTATTTGGTGCTGAAACCCGGGAGGTCTGTGAGGATCCCACACTGAGGGCAACCGCAGGTCCCCGGAGTCCTCCAGGCCTCCTGTCGGACTGGGATTGATCACATCCTCAGCCAAATACCAGACCTCTAACCTTTCCTGCTGATCCAGCATCAACACCGGACACTAATACACTGGTGAGTGTTTATTTGCCTACTGGTCTGATTCTCCGGGCTGTCTTGTTATCCCTCATCCAGGACATGAAAGCCAGGCTCTCAGTCACTACTGTGTGATCGTCCCTCCGAAAATCCAGCACTGGTCGGGACATGCTCCTCGGGAACCAGGTTCCCTCAGCTCACCATATATCTAGGGACGCCTGGTATAGGTGAGTTGCATGTCTCTCTACTCTAGGGGAGAAGTGGGGACCTCTAGGCCATGACATCTCACACTGCAACATGAGACAACACCCCTAGGATGTCTCCTAAAAAATCTACAGACCCTAGGGCACAATCAGGACTTAACGTCCCAAGCATTTTTACTGCAACACCGCATGGCCTCAATACAATGGGTCACAATAACCTGAAATGGCACTTTCGACATTCTACCAACATAGACAATTTCTGTCAAAGTCAAGGAAATGGTCTGAGGTTCCTTACATCCAGGCCCCTTTGCACTCACAACACAACCCTGTGTATGCGACTCTTACTCCCTCTCCCAAATCTTCCTGCTGCACTCTAATCCTCCCAAGCCTCCTTCTGAAGACAGCACGCTAACTTCTGTTTCCTCCACTGACCCAGCTGATCTTGCCCCAACACCTCCTCCCTCAGCCCCTCCAGGAGGGTCTCCTCCTCCAGCCCCTTCTGTGGGCCCCCACCCTACCCTGAGGCTCCTACTCTGGTTTTGACTCCTCTACTGCCACAAATGACTCCCTCACACACAAGATAGGGAACCATCTCTGGTCCCTATCAGTCCTCTACCTCAGCCCCAGTTTTAGAATGCCCCCCCAAGGGAAGCAGCAGGAACTGAAGGGACTGTCATTTTAAACTTGAGATTTATCTTTCAGTCGGCCCTGAACAAAAACTTGAAAATGGCCCTCAAACCCCTCAACAGAAACTTCTAAATCTAACCTTTAAGGTATTCAATAATCGCGATGAAGACGCTAAACAGCAAATAATTTCAAATGCTTGCCTCTGCCATCAGAGCCCCCACTAATGAAAGGGATCAGCAAATCCCCTTCAGGGGACAAAAGAATGGCACCCACCAGGATCAGCAGAGTGAACCCCCAGGTCCCTGCTTTAAATGTAATCAGACTGGCGATTGGGCGAGACAATGCCCCAACCCATGACCACCACCTAAACTATGTCCTCAATGTGGAGGGCCCCACTGGAAGTCGGACTGTGGACAGACTGTGCAGAGTCGGTCCTCATCCCTTCCTCTGGCTGGCGGATCTGGCAATCCAGGCCTTAATCTGATTGGCCTCAAGGCTGAAGACTGAAGGTGCCCAGGAACGGATGCCCCGACCACCATCTCGAACTCCGAACCTCAGGTAACTCTGATGGTAGCAGGTAGGCCAATGTCATTTTAAATTAATACCGGGACAACCTACTCTGCCCTCCCTGAGTTCAGGGGACCTCTTCAACACTCTGGGGTTTCAGTTGTGGGAATTGATGGCCAAATATTACAACCCAGGGCAACCCAGACACTCACTTGTTTTTTAGGCCCTTATATCTTTCTTCACTCTTTTCTTATATTACCAGCCTGCCCCACTCCCTTGTTAGGGTGGGACATTCTATCTAAACTCCATGCTACTTTAACATTTACTCCTTCTCTCCCCACCAACCACTCTCATTCTTTACTTTGTCTCCTTCAAGAATCTGCTTCTTCTTTTAACAAAAGCCCCCAGAGCCCCTATCCTCTTGTGGCAACCACTGAAATACCACTACTCTTACCGTTTTTTTTTCAATGACCCAGTGAGGTGGGGGAAGGAGGGCGAGCCCTGAGGGGCTCTCGATTCTGGTGCCAAGTGCTCAGCTGCACCAGCTGGGCATGGCCTGCTCTGGGAAACGTGCTAGGTGGGGAATTTGACTGGGGCGGTATACATGTCAATCAATAACACAGGTGTCCTAAGGCATCTCAGGGAGGACAGAAACCTCCTGCAGAGAAGAAAAACTAGGGGATGTGCAGACTGCATATAGATGGAGCAAGCTCTCAGATTCATGTCAGGGGAGGAATTAGGAAAGTCGCAGAGGGTCTGTGCAAGCTGAAGAAGGATTGTGTAAGTCACTCATCCAAACCCAGTAGAGGGAAGCCACAAACAGCAGAGCACCAACACCCACAGGGAAAATTTGGCAGGCTCCAAAACCCACTGAGATAGCCAAAATGGTGAAACAGAAACAAATCCCAAATGAAAGAACAAGATAACTCTACCGAAGATGAGATAAATGAAATGCAGTTAAGCAAGTTATCAGAGGTAGAGTTCAGAGCCATGATCTTGAGGAAGCTCAACAGCATAAGTAAGGACATCAACACCATGAGTAAAGATATAGAAACATTGAAAATCAACCAATTGGAAATAAAAAACCACCAAGAAGAAATGAAAAATGACATAGCAGAAATAAAGAACACATTGGAAGGAATAACCAGCAGAGTAGAGGAAGCTGAGGACCAGATCAGTGAATTAGAAGACAGGGTAGAAAAAAATCAACCAATCAGAAAACCAGAAGAAAAAAAAAACAATTAAAAAACAGGAAAACAGCTTAAGAGAACTGTGAGACAACTGGAAACATAATAATATTTGCATCATAGGAATCCCTGAAGAAGAAGAAAATGAGCAAGGGTTAGAGAATATATTTGAAGAAACAGTGACAGAAAACTTCCCTAATTTGGTGAAGGAAGAAGGCATTCAAGTTCAAGAAGCACAGAGAGCCCCAAGGAAGAAGAACCCAAACAGGCCCACACCAAGACACACAGTAATTAAAATGCCAAAAATTAAAGACAAAGAGAGAACCTTAAAGGCAGCAAGAGATAAGCAACAGGTTACCTACAAAGGAACCCCAATAAGGCTATCCGCTGACTTCTCTACAGAAATAGTACAGGCCAGAAGGGAATGGCATGAAGTAACCAAGGTCATGAAAAACAAAGATCTGAATGCAAGACTACTCTATTCAGCAAGACTATCAAAGGTGAAATAAAGAGCTTCCCAGAAAAAAAAAAAAAAAGACTAAGGGAATATATTAGTACCAAACCAGCACTACAAGAAATGTTAAAAGGACTGCTGTAATTAATAGAAATAGGAAGAAAAATATAACCATAATAAACCAAAATGGCAATAAATATGTACATATCAATAATCACCTTGAATGTAAATGGGTTGAATGCCCTGATCAAAAGACACAGAGTAGCTGATTGGATAAGAAAGCATGACTCATATACAAGTTGTTTACAATGACCCACCTCACAACAAAAGACTCACATAGGCTGAAAGTGAAGAGATGGAAAAAAATCTTTCAAGCAAACGGAAAGGAAAAAAAAAAGCTGGGTTAGCAATACTCATATCTGATAAAACAGATTTCAAAATGAAGGCCATAACTAGAGACAAAGAAGACCACTACATAATATTGAAAGGATCTACCCAACAGGAAGATAGAACTTTGGTAAACATATATGCACCCAATATAGGAGCACCAAAATATATAAAAATCTTCTGGAGGACTTCAAAGGAGAAATTGACAGCAATACAATCATAGCAGGAACTTCAACACCCCGCTGACATCACTGGATAGATCCTCTAGACAAAAAATTAACAAGGAAACAGAGACTCTAAATGAAGCCCTATATCAAATGGATTTAATAGATAGCTACAGAGAATTACACCCCAAAACTGCAGAATTCACAATCCTCTCAAGTGCACATGGGATATTCTCAAAGATAGACCACATGTTAGGACACAAACTAAGTCTCTACATGTTCAAGAAGATTGAAATCATATCAAGCATGTTCTCAGAGCACAATTGCATGAAACTACAAATCAATTGCAACAAGAACATGCAAAGACATTTGAACACATGGAGGCTAAATAGCATGTAATTAAACAATTAATGGGTTCCAAGGAGATCAAGGAAGAAATTAAAAACTTCCTGGAAACCAATAAAAATGAACACATAACAACACAAAATCTATGGGATGCAGTGCAAGCAGTTCTGAGAGGGAAATTCATGGCACTACAGACCTACCTCAAGAAACAAGAAATTTTTCTAATTGACTATCTAACATCACAACTTAAAGAACTGGAAAGTAAACCAAAAGAAAACCCCAGAGCTAGTAGAAAGAAGGAGATAGTAAAGATCAGAGCAGAAATAAATGACATAGAGACCAAAAAAACAATTCAAAGGATCAATGAAACAAAGAGCTGGTTTTTCGAAAAGATAAACAAGATTGATGGACCCTTAGCTAGACTCACCAAGAAACAAAGAGAGAGAACCCAAATACACAAAATTAGAAATGAAAAAGGAGAAATAACAACTGACACCACAGAAATACAAAGGATCATTAACAAATACTATGAACAATTATACGGCAACAAATTAGACAATCTAAGCGAAATGCACAAATTTCTGGAAAACATAGTCTCCCAAAACTGAACTGGGAAGAGACAGAAAACTTGAATAGACCAATAACAACTAAGGAAATTGAAGATGTAATCAAGACTCTCCCAGCAAACAAAAGCCCAGGCCTGGATGGCTTCATGGGGGAGTTTTACCGAACATTCAAAGAAGAACTAACACCCATTCTCCTCAAACTATTTCTAAAAATTCAAGAAGAAGGAAGACTTCCAAACTCATTTTATGAGGCCAGCATAATTCTAATTCGAAAACCAGAAAAAGACAATACAAAGAAACAAAACTACAGGCCAATATTTCTGATAAACATAGATGCCAAAATCATTAACAAAATACTAGCAAATCGGATTCAGCAATACATCTAAAAAATTATTCACCATGACCAAGTGGGATTCATCCCAGGGATGCAAGGCTGGTTCAATATTCGCAAATCAATAAATGTGATATATCACATAAACAAAATGAAAGATAAAAACCACATGATCGTATCAATAGACATTGAATAAGCGTTCTACAGAATCCAGCACCCATTTCTGATAAAAACGCTCAGCAATGTGTGAATAGAGGGATCGTATCTCGACATAATAAAAGCCATATATGAAAGACCTACAGCCAAACTTATACTCAATGGGTAAAAACTAAATGCATTTCCCTTAAGAACAGGAACAAGACAGGGATGCCCACTTTCGCCACTCTTATTTAACATAGTACTGGAAGTCTTAGCCACAGCAATCAGACATGAAGAAAAAATAAAAAGGATCCAAATTGGAAAGGAGGAAGTGGAAATGTCATTATTCGCAGATGACATGATATTATACATAGAAAACCTTAAAGACTCCATCAAAAATCTACTAGACTTAATAAATGAGTTAGGCAAAGTAGCAGGATACAAAATTAACGTCAAGAAATCGATGGCATTCTTATACACCAATGATGAACTCACAGAAAAAGAAACTAAAAAAACAATCTCAATTACCATCGTGGCAAAAAAAATTAAGATACCTCGGAATAAACTTAACCAAAGAAGTAAAGGACCTATTTGCAGAAAACTACAGGACATTGAAAAAAGAAATAGAGGAAGATATATATATATATGAAAGCATATACCTTGTCCAGGTATTGGAAGAATCAACGTTATTAAAATGTCCATTCTACCCAAAGCAATCTATAGATTCAATGCAATCCCCATCAAATACCAACGACATATTTCACAGAACTAGAACAAATACTTCAAAAGTTCATATGGAACCAAAAAAGACCCCGAATAGCCACAGCAATCTTGAAAAAGAAGGACAAAATAGGTGGGATCACAATACTGGATATCAGGTTATACTACAAAGCTACTGCAATCCAAACAGCCTGGGACTGGCACAAGAACAGGCATATAGATCAGTGGAACAGAACAAAGAACCCAGAAATTGACCAAAGACATTATGCTCAATTAATATTTGACAAAGGTGGCAAGAGCATACAATGGAGTAAAGACAGCCTCTTTAATAAATGGTGTTGGGAAAATTGGACAGCTACATGCAAAAAAATGAAACTAGACTATCAGCTTACACCATACACAAGAATAAACTCAAAATGGATAAAAGACTTAAATGTGACTCGTGGTTCCATAAAAATCTTAGAAGAAAATATAGGCAACAAAATTTCAGACATCATACACCACAGAATTTTCACTGATACATCTCCTAAGGCAACAGAAACAAAGGAAAAAATGAACACATTTCACTATATCAAATTAAAAAGCTTCTGCAGAGCAAAAGAAACAACCATCAAAATGGAAAGGGAATCCACTTTATGGGAGAGCATAATTGCCAATGGCACATCAGATAAGGGGTTAATCTCCAAAATATATAGAGTGCTCATACAACTCAAAAAAGGAAGACAAAGAATCCAATTAAGAAATGGACAGAGCATCTAAAGAGACACCTCCCCAAACACGACATACAAATGGCCAAGAGATATATGAAGAAATGCTCAACATCACTAATCATTAGAGAGATGCAAATTAAAACAACAATAAGGTATCACCTCAGACCTGTCAGAATTAACGCCATCAACAAATAATCAAACCACAAGTGTCAGTGAGGGTGTGGGGAAAAGGGCACTCTAGTACACTGCTGGTGGGAATGCAGACTGGTGCAGCCACTATGGAAAACACTATGGCGTTACCTCAAAAAATTAAAAATTCAATTGCATTTGACCCAGTGATCCCACTTCTAGGAATATACCCTAAGAAGCCTGAAACACCAATCAGAAAGAATATATGGACCCCCGTGTTATAGTAGCACTATTTACAATAGCTAAGATCTAGAAACACCCCAAGTGTCCATCAGTAGAAGGATAGATAAAAAAGTTGTGGTACATATACACAATGGAGTACTATGCAGCTGTAAGAAAGAAAGATCTCTTATCCTTTGAGATGACATGGTGGGACCTGGAGAGTATTATCCTAAGTGAAACAAGCCAAGCAGAGAAAGACAAATATCACATGATCTCACTTATTTGTGAATATAATGAACATAACAGTCTGAGGAACAATGTAAATCCAGAGACATTGAAGTAGGGTACAGACTGACAATCCTCAGAAGAGGGGGTGGGGGGAGGGAAGAGATAAACCACAGAACTTATATGCATGTAGGCGTAACTGATGGAAATGGGCAACAAAGCTGGGGAAGGGGTGGGGGGATGGGGAGGAGGGTGTCAATGGGGAAAATAGGAGAAACATCTGTAACAAAAATAAATTTAAAAAACAACAACAATTGAATCTACAAACAAAATGAGCAAGCAGAACAGAAACAGACTCACAGATACAGAGAAATTTTTGTTGGTTATCAGATGGGAGGGGTGTTGGGGAGATGGGCAATAAAGGTGAAGGGATTAAGAAGTACAAATTGTTAGACTGAGCAACCTCAGAGGGAAGGGGGTTGAGGGTGGGAAGAAATAAACCAAAGAATTTTTATGCATATATGCATAAGCAATGGACACAGAAAATAGTGTGGGGAAGGTAGGAAGGGGGTGGGAGGGAGGAGGAGGATGTCAAGGGGGAAAATGAGGGCCTATTTGTCATACATTCAACAATAAAGATAAGTTGAAAAAAGTTGAAAGAAAGAATATCTGTACATAGTGGTGGAAAATCTGAAACACGTATATTTTTCTTGATAAAAGAAAAATACACAGGTGTATGGACTTGGCTATTCTGGACATTTCATATAATTAGAACCATGCAATATGTGGTGTTTTATGTCTCACTTCTTTCATTTAATGTTTTTCAATGTGTACTCATGTTGTAGCATGTATTACTACTTCATTCCTTTTTATGGCCAAATAATATTACATTGTATGGATATACCACATTCTTTTCATCTGTTCATAAATTGATGGACATCTGGGTTATTTCCAAGTTTTTGCCCTTTTGAATAACAGTGCTAGGAACATTCATATACAAGTCTTTGTGTGGATATATATATTTCATTGTCTTGGGTATATACCTAGAAGTAGACTTGTTTTGCCATATGTTAACTCTTTATTTAACTTTTTGAGGAATTGACAAAATGTTTTGCAAAGTGGATGCATATTCCCACCAGAGAAGTATAAGGTTCCAATTTCTCCAAATCCTCATCAATATCTGCTATTGTCTTTTAAATTATAGCCATCCTAGTGGATGTAAAGTGGTATGTCATTAGGGTTTTGATGTGCATTTCCCTAATATTAGTGATATTGAGCATCTTTTCATGTGCTTATTTGCCACTGGTATATATTTTTGAGAAATATTTATTCAAATCCTTTGCTCATTAAAAAAAAAAAAAAAAGAATGATACAAAATCCCAATGATGTTATTTGTGAAAAGTTTTAAAAATATAGTTATTCTTATGGGATCCCGAGGGACATCAATAGCCAAAACAATCTTGAAAAAGAAGAAGAAAACTAGAGGACTCACACTTTCTAATTTCAAACTTACTACAATAATATAGTAATCAAAACAGTCTGGTACTGAAAATATAAAATATTAAGATACTAAAAGGTTTTCAGCAATTATTCCAAAATATTTATCCAAACTTATAGCAAATTCTAGTCCATAATCATAAGGCCAATAAACAAAATAAAAACAACCAACCAACAAAAAAAACCCAATATGGTATTGGCATGAAGAGAGAGATATAGACCAATTGAATAGACTAGAGAGAGCTCAGAAATAAACCCTCTAATATATAGTCAAATAATTAGTGCCAAGATGAATCAATGGAGAAGGACAGTCTTTTCAGCAAATGGTGCCAGGCAAATTGGAGATATACATGCAAAAGAATGAAGTTGTACTCTTATCTAAAACCAAACTACAAATTTATTACCAATTAATGAGACAAATTACCAATTAATGAGAGAGTTGACATCAATATAAATATTAAAAGGAAAAAAAGAAAATATTATGAATAACTTTATTCCTAAAAACTCAACACCTAGATGAAATGCACAAATTTTTTTAAGGACATAATCTATGAAGACTCATTCAAGAAAAAATAGGTAACCCGTATAGTACCATATCTATCAAAGAAATTGAATTTGTAATTAAAACCCTTCCCACAAGGAAATTCCAGGCCCAGATTACTTTGCTGGTGTATTCTACCAAACATTTAATGAAGAAATATAACTTCTACCCAAACTCTACCAGAAAATGAAGAGGAGGGAAACCTTCCAAACTTATTCTATGAGAATAGCATTACCAAAGTTGGTACAAGAAAAGATAGCTACCAACCAAGATCCTACACAAACCTAGATGCAAAGATTCTAAATCAAATTTTAGCAAATTGAATTCAATAATATGAAAAAGGATAATACATTATGACCAGCTAAAGTTTATCTCAGAAATGTAAGATTTGTTTAATATTTGAAAATCAGTGTAATTAACCATATTAACAAACAAAAGCTGAAAAATCATATGAACATCTCAATATATGCAGAAAAAGTTTTGACAAAAATCCAACATTTATTTCTGTAAAGACTCAAGAAAAGTAGAAATAGAAGGGAACTTCCACAGTTTGATAAAGAGCATATACAATAACATCACAATTTATGTGAAAGATTGAAGTTGCATTCCATAGGCAGAAATTCTTCTTCAAGAAAACCTCAGTTCTGCTCTTAAGGCCTTTCAACTGATTGAACCAGGCCCACTAAGATTCTCTAGGATCATATCCCTTACCTAGCTCAATTGATTATGAACATTAATCTCATCTGCAAAATATATTCACACTGGTACCTAGATTAGTGTTTGATTGAATAATTGAGGACTATAGCCTAAAACTCACCAATGTAAACCCAAATGTCCATCAACAGGTGAATGGACAGACAAATTGTGCTGTATCCATTCAGTGGAATACATTTCATCAACAAAAAGGAATGAAATATTGATACCACAAGGATGAATCTCAAAATAATTATGCTTAGTGAAAGAACCTATACAAAAAAGGAGTACATACTATATGATTTAATTTACATAGAATTCTAGCAAATGCAAATTAATCTGTCATGACAGAAAGTGGATCAGTGGCTGTCTGAATACAGAGCCTGGAGACAGAGCACAGTGGGGCAGGAGCAAAGGATTACCCAGTGGCTTGAAAAAACTTTGGAGGGTAATTGATGTTAATTATTTTGATTGTATTGATGATTTTACAGGTATATACACATGTCAAAGCTTATCAAACTTTATACTTTAAATATGTGTAATTGTATCAATTATACCTCAATAAAGCTGTTAAAAATTAAACCGAAAAATTATTGGGCCCTGGCTGCTTTGGCTTAGTGGTTTGAGCATCAGCCCATGGACCAAAGAGTCGAAGGTTTGATTCCAGTCAAGGGCACATACCTCAGTTATGGTTCGTGTGGGAGGCAACCAGTTGATGTGTCTCTCTCTCTCTCTCTCCCTCCCTCCCACTCTATCTGAGAGTCAATGGAAAAATATCCTCGAGTGAGGATTAAAAAAATTAAAAAATTAAATAAATAAAAAAATAAGCTAATTGGACACCCATGAAATTAATTTCACAACTCAACAATGTGTTACCACCTGCACTATGAAAATCTGTGTGGGAGGCTCTAAAGAACATTGTTTTGCTTGTTAGTTTACTTGTTTGCTCTCAGTCATTCATCCTCTTCCTGTTTGAAGAGAGATCTCCCAAGATGTGAGTTTTGGCGGGACACAGTACTCCCTCAACCACAGAGGTTGAAGGATTAAGATCTTCCCTCCCTCTTCCCCTTCTCCTCAGACAAAGAATCTGGAGAAAATTGTGTGCTTCCTCGTGGCCCCCGGGACTGTTTTGGTTCATATCATTCTCTGAGCCTGGCCCTCTAAACTCCTCTTGATTCTGGGAGCCCTCCCCAACACCAACATCCTTTTAATAAATTACTTTTTTGTTTGTTTTGTTTGATTAGGTTAGCTATAGTTGATTTCAGCTGCTTAGAGTCAAGAACTCTGATAATACAGAGAAGGAAGAAGAAAGTTACAAAGAGAAATTTCTGGAAAGCCCCACCAAATTTCAATCAAACAGGAACCAAATACCTATTTTGTTTAATAAAATACAAAACCACGGACATGTAACCCTAAGGTACCTTTACTTAGGGTTAAGGAAAAGGAAAGTGTGTTCAGCAATTTTTATACAATAAATAGAGTCTGTAAGTTTACTCCAGATACCAGACTGTGATCCCATCTTCAAAGACTTTTCCCACAAGGCTGGCTCGAGCGGGTGGGCACTGAGTTTTGTTTTTCCTTTCTTTTGTCAATAGAGACCAAGTTAGGTTTATAAAAAGTGGAGAAGTGGCACTGGCTGTGTGCCATCATTAGGTAGAGGGAAAGATGGCAGAGGAACCTTGGACTTGGACCTTCCCCAGTATGACTCAGGGATTAGTCAACTCTCTGTACCCTAATCCAGGTTTCTTTATCCTTTCTTCTGACAGTGGCACACACTTCCAAATTCCTACCCAACAACATGTCTTCAGGTAAATCTAGAGCAGTGCTTCCTTTTGCAAGTCATGCATGATAGGCGTAGCAAATGGTGATATTTGTATAGCATGCTGTATGAGAAACAGATAAACAGTCTACTTGCAGGCCAAGGTTACTGGCATGGGGGCTTCTCTATAGTCCTGGCAATGGGTTAAGAAGCTCTGAGTTAAAGCAACCAAGACCACATTCTCTGTCTGGCCATTCATGGCCTCAACAACCTGTCCCAGCATGCTGTTCTTCCATTATTACCTGTCCCTTCCTCTCTATCAAAACAAGTCTTATTTACTTGAGTCCACTGAGTTTCAAATTGTGACTCAAAAAGGCTCTAGAGTTTTGTGGACGTGAGACTCAAGCCAGGAAAGTTTAAAAACACTGCTCTGGGATACAATGATTTCTTCCTCCCCTGTTTATTATGGATCACATTGAGCTTTATATTTAATATTTCATAAATTATATCTTGTCTTGGCTTCCCAGTGAGATTGGAAGATTTTGGAAAGTACAGCACCTAGCTCATTCCTAGCACTTAATAAATACTCATTGAGTGAATGAATTGGTGCATGAATGAAAAGAGTTAACATTTATTCATTACTATTTTCCAGGCACCATGTTAAGCAGTTTGCATGAATTATCTCATTCAATCCTCATGACAAACCTATGAAGTAGGTATTGTTAATATACTCATTTCACAAATGAGGAAAAGTGAGGTTTAGAAGATTGAAGGGAATAATCCAAGATCACACAATCAGTAAATACTACTAATCTCAAAGGCAGCATGACTCAGAGTGAAATGTTAAGGACTTTTAAGACTTACAGTTTTGAGATACCAGATGTTCTCTGACAGAGGTGATTGGTGAAGTATTAAAAAGGGAGAGAAAACTCAGTGAATTGAGTTTTATCGAAGGAAAAAGGAAAGGCAAGCTATCATCAAATTAGGAACTTTGGTTCACTCTTTCCTGGTACGCTCCCGCCATCCAAGCCCTTTTCCAGACAGAAAGTTTTCTGCTCTCTATTAAGTGAGATAAAAACCCTAATAAAGCAACTACAGCTGGCACTTGAACAATGTAGGGGTTGAAGGTGCTGAGCCCCATGCAGTTGAAAATCTAGGTGTAACTTTTGACTCCTCCAAAACTTAACTACTAATATAGCCTACTGTTAATCAGAGCCTTACCAATAACATAAACAGATTAACACATATTTTGTGTTATATGTATTGTATAGTGTATTCTTACAATAAAGTAAGAATAGAGAAAAGAAAATGTCAAGAAAGCCATAAGAAAGAGAAAATACATTTATTTATAGTATTTATTTTAAAAATCTGCATCTAAACAGACCCATGCAATTCAAACCTGTGTTGTTCAAGGGTAAACTATTTATTAAGGAGCTTTCTATGACTCTCAGATACTAAAAAATATACCCATGAACCAGCTATTTATGTAGAAGCTAGTACAGTGCCTGGCATATAAAAAGGAAGCACCAAATAAATGAATCATTCATGTTATTGATGGTGTTAATAATAAAAAGAATATTTTTGAGTGTCTAATATGTGCACTACTCTGGACAATTTCACAGTTCCTGAACATATAATGCTCACAACCATCCTTGAATTAAATGATTTTGCTCCATTTTAACAAATGAAGAAACAAACTCAGAGGGGTTAAGATTTCCTTAAAGCCACACTGATTTGATACCAAAACCCATGCTATTAATAATATCTAATACTGACAAATAACATGTACATTGATACAAATAAATGGACTAAAAACACAAACCAGGTCTTACCAATCTGCTGGAAATAATGCCTACAGTTTGAATTCAGCTGAAAGATGAAATTCATTCAAAAATTTCAGTGTCCCCCTCCAGTAGCTCAATCAGACTTTATAGATGATAGCACCTTGGGGAACAAATATTGTACCTCTCCAGAAATCAAGGTCCATTTGAAGCTGGCCCCAGGCGTATTTCACAGCAGACCCTGGGACTCTGTTTTATCCCTTCCATCAAGAACCTTCTCTTTAAAAAAAAATATTGAATTTATTGGTTAATAAAATTATACAGGTTTCAAGTGTACAGTTCTATAATACATCATCTGTATGTTGTGTGTTCACCACCCAAAGTCAAGAACCTTCTTGCTTTGTTACACACAGTGAGGAACAGCCAGTGAACCAAGAAGGAGTCTTCGGGGAAAAAGAGATAAACAAGGTTATTCATTTATAATATAGTGCTTTGGTAGAGACTGCTTGTATCTATCCTCACATTTTCCTATAGTGATAGGAGCTTTAACTGCACATGACAGCAGAGGTAAAGGTTGTCTTTTGCAATATCCCTTGCAGCTAGACATGGCCAAGTGACTGAGTTCTTAGCCAATAGTACTGAAGTAGAAGTGATCTGTGCAGCTTCTGAGTTTTGCCCTTAAAAGAAAAAAGTATGTCTTCCATTGCCTAAGTTCTCTTTTCCTATGAGTCAGAATGTTAATAGTTGTAGGGAGTGAGAAAATAGAAGGAACCTGTGCTCTTAACATCTTCAAACCTCCATACCAGCCCTGGACCACCACCTGGAGTGAAAAACAAACTTCTATCATGTTTCAACCACAATATTTTAGGGTCTCTTATTAGAGCAGTTGAACATGTAACTAACTGATAGGAATACTAGTGGGAAGATTGTTCTAGAAGGTTGGCTACTTTGGGTGTTTTCTTCTAAATGTTTAGGAAAAAATACCTTTATCTGTCATCTAATCTAAAGGACTGCTATTTAAGATGAGACCCAGAGAGGAAGAAAAGCCTTGTCAAAGACAACTTATCTAATTGGGGTTACCATCCAAGTTAGCTATACTCTATCATGTACTTGTCATTATTAGATGTCAACAATAAATGCCCTTTATAAAACTAACAAATTCAACTTGTCCTTGTTTACAGATAGGCAAGTTTCTAAAAGCAGGTCTATAGCAGCACCCTGAAGAAGTCCTGAGAAGGAAGTTCACAGCACTACAGGCCTACCTCAAGAAACAAGAAAAATTTCTAATTGACTACCTAACCCTACAGCTTAAATAACTAGAGTGTAAACAAAAAGCAAAACCCAGAGCAAGTAGAAGGAAAAAAATAGTAAAGGTCAGAGCAGAAATAAATGATATGGAGAATAAAAATACAATTCAAAAGATCAATGGAAAAAGAGCTGGTTCTTCGAAAAGATAAACAAGATTGATGGACCCTTAGCCAGACTCACCAAGAAACAAAAAGATAGGACCCAAATAAACAAAATCAGAAAGTAAAGAAGAGAAGTAACAACTGACACCACAGAAATACAAAGGAGCATTAAATAATACTATGAACAATTATACGCCAACAAATTGGACAATCTAGGAGAAACAGACAAATTGCTAGAATCACACAGTCTCCCAAAACTGAACCAGGAAGAGATAGAAAACTTGAACAGATGAATAACAATTAAGGAAATTGAAGATGTAATCAAGAAACTCCCAGCAAACAAAAGTCCGGGCCTGGACAGCTTCACGTGGGAGTTTTACTGAATATTCAAAGAAGAACTAACACCCATTCTCCTCAAACTATTCCAAAAAATTCAAGAATAAAAAAGACTTCCAAATTTATTTTTTGAAGTCAGCATAATTCTAATTCCAAAACCAGACAAAGACACTACAAAGAAAGAAAACTACAGGCCAATATCCCTGATGAACATAGATGCCAAATCCTTAACAAAATATTAGCAAATCAGATCCAGCAATACATCAAAAAATTATTCATCATGACCAACTTGGATTCATCCCAGGGATGCAAAGCTGGTACAATATTTGCAAATTAATAAATGTGATACACCACATAAACTAAAAGAAAGACAAAAACCATATGATCATATGAATAGACACTGAAAAGCATTAGACAAAATCCAGCACCCGTTTCTGATAAAAATGCTCAGCAATGTGGAAATAGAGGGATCATATCTCGACATAATAAAGGCCATATATGAAAGATCTACAGCCAACATCATACTCAATGGGCAAAAACTAAATTCATTTCCCTTAAGAACATGAACAAGACAGGGATGCCCACTTTCACCACTCTTATTTAACATTTAACATAGTACTAGAAGTCTTTGCCACAGCCATTAGACATGAATGAAAAATAAAAGAGATCCAAATTGTAAATGAGGAAGTGAAACTGTCGTTATTTGCAGATGACATGATATTGTACATAGAAAACCCTAAAGACTCCATCAAAAATCTATTAGATTTAATAAAAGAATTTGACAAAGTAGCAGTATAAAAAATTAACATTCAGAAATCAGTGGCAATTTAATACATAAATAATGAACTCACAAAAAGAGAAACTGAAAAAAAATCCCATTTTCCATTGCAGCAAAAAAATTAAGATACCTAGGAATAAACTTAACCAAAGAAGTAAAGGACCTGTTCTTAGAAAAATATAGGACATTGAAAAAAGAAATAGAGGAAGATATAAAAAAGTGGAAACATAAACCTTGTTCATGGATTGGAAGAATTAACATCATTAAAATGTTCATACTACCCAAAGCAACCTATAGATTCAATGCAATCCCCATTAAAATACCAATGACATATTTCACAGAACTAGAAAAAATACTTCAAAAGTTTATATGGAACCAAAAAAGACCCCGAATAGCCACAACGATCTTGAAAAAGAAGAACAAAGTTGGAGGGATCACAATACCGGATATCAGGTTAAATGACAAAGCCATTATAATCCAAACAGGCTGGTACTGGCCCAAGAACAGGCATATAGATCAATGGAACAGAACAGAGAACCCGGACATTGACCCAAGAGATTATGCTCAATTAATATTTGACAAAGGTGGCAAGAGCATACAATGGAGTAAAGAGAATGTGTTTAATGAATGCTGTTGGGAAAATTGGACAGCTACATGCAAAAAAAAAAAAAAAAAAAAAAAAGAAAAAGAAAGTAGACCACCGACTTACACCATACATAAGAATAAACTCAAAATGGACAAAAGATTTAAATGTGACTCGTGATCCATAAAAATCCTAGAAGAAAATGTAGGCAACAAAATTCCAGATATCACACCCAGCAGAATTTTCACTGATACCACGTCTAGGGCAAGAGAAAGAAAGGAAAAAAATTAATACATGGGCTTACATCAAACTGAGAAGCATCTGCACAGCAAAAGAAACAAGCATCAAAATAGAAAGGGAGCCCACTATATGGGAGAGCATAATTGCCAGTGATACATCAGATAAGGGGTGAATTTCCAAAATATATAGACTGCTCATACAACTCAACAAAAGAAGACAAACAATCCAATTAAAAATGGGTAGAGGACCTAAATAGACACCTCTCCAAACAGGACATACAAATGGCCAAGAGACATGTGAAAAAAATGCTCAACATCACTAATCATCAGAGAGATGCAAATTAAAACAACTATGAGGTATCACCTCATACCTGCCAGAATGGCTGCCATCAACAAATCATCAATCATGTCCTGGTGTGGGTGTGGGGAAAAGGGGACTCTAGTACACTGCTGGTGGGAATGCAGACTGGTGCAGCCACTATGAAAAACAATATGGTGTTTCCTCAAGAAATTAAAAATTGAACTGCCATTTCACTCAGAGATCCCACTTCTAGGAATTTATCCTAAGAAGACTAAAACACCGATTGGAAAGAATATATGTACCCCTATGTTCATAGCAGCAGTATTTACAATTGCTAAGATCTGGAAACAGCCCAAGTGTCCATCAATGGATGAGTGGGGAAAAAAGCCATGTTACATATACACAATGGAATACTATGCAGCTGTAAGAAAGAAAGATGTCTTATCCTTTGAGATGACCTAGAGGGACCTGGAGAGTATTATGCTAAGTGAAACAAGCCAATCAGAGAAAGACAAACATCACA